>OW052010.1:11277500-11280515 GCA_932526365.1 Lobophora halterata | reverse complement strand
TAACCTAACCTAACCTAACCTAACCTAACCTAACCTAACCTAACCTAACCTAACCTAACCTAACCTAACCTAACCTAACCTAACCTAACCTAACCTAACCTAACCTAACCTAACCTAACCTAACCTAACCTAACCTAACCTAACCTAACCTAACCTAACCTAACCTAACCTAACCTAACCTAACCTAACCTAACCTAACCTAACCTAACCTAACCTAACCTAACCTAACCTAACCTAACCTAACCTAACCTAACCTAACCTAACCTAACCTAACCTAACCTAACCTAACCTAACCTAACCTAACCTAACCTAACCTAACCTAACCTAACCTAACCTAACCTAACCTAACCTAACCTAACCTAACCTAACCTAACCTAACCTAACCTAACCTAACCTAACCTAACCTAACCTAACCTAACCTAACCTAACCTAACCTAACCTAACCTAACCTAACCTAACCTAACCTAACCTAACCTAACCTAACCTAACCTAACCTAATAACCTAACCTAACCTAACCTAACCTAACCTAACCTAACCTAACCTAACCTAACCTAACCTAACCTAACCTAACCTAACCTAACCTAACCTAACCTAACCTAACCTAACCTAACCTAACCTAACCTAACCTAACCTAACCTAACCTAACCTAACCTAACCTAACCTAACCTAACCTAACCTAACCTAACCTAACCTAACCTAACCTAACCTAACCTAACCTAACCTAACCTAACCTAACCTAACCTAACCTAACCTAACCTAACCTAACCTAACCTAACCTAACCTAACCTAACCTAACCTAACCTAACCTAACCTAACCTAACCTAACCTAACCTAACCTAACCTAACCTAACCTAACCTAACCTAACCTAACCTAACCTAACCTAACCTAACCTAACCTAACCTAACCTAACCTAACCTAACCTAACCTAACCTAACCTAACCTAACCTAACCTAACCTAACCTAACCTAACCTAACCTAACCTAACCTAACCTAACCTAACCTAACCTAACCTAACCTAACCTAACCTAACCTAACCTAACCTAACCTAACCTAACCTAACCTAACCTAACCTAACCTAACCTAACCTAACCTAACCTAACCTAACCTAACCTAACCTAACCTAACCTAACCTAACCTAACCTAACCTAACCTAACCTAACCTAACCTAACCTAACCTAACCTAACCTAACCTAACCTAACCTAACCTAACCTAACCTAACCTAACCTAACCTAACCTAACCTAACCTAACCTAACCTAACCTAACCTAACCTAACCTAACCTAACCTAACCTAACCTAACCTAACCTAACCTAACCTAACCTAACCTAACCTAACCTAACCTAACCTAACCTAACCTAACCTAACCTAACCTAACCTAACCTAACCTAACCTAACCTAACCTAACCTAACCTAACCTAACCTAACCTAACCTAACCTAACCTAACCTAACCTAACCTAACCTAACCTAACCTAACCTAACCTAACCTAACCTAACCTAACCTAACCTAACCTAACCTAACCTAACCTAACCTAACCTAACCTAACCTAACCTAACCTAACCTAACCTAACCTAACCTAACCTAACCTAACCTAACCTAACCTAACCTAACCTAACCTAACCTAACCTAACCTAACCTAACCTAACCTAACCTAACCTAACCTAACCTAACCTAACCTAACCTAACCTAACCTAACCTAACCTAACCTAACCTAACCTAACCTAACCTAACCTAACCTAACCTAACCTAACCTAACCTAACCTAACCTAACCTAACCTAACCTAACCTAACCTAACCTAACCTAACCTAACCTAACCTAACCTAACCTAACCTAACCTAACCTAACCTAACCTAACCTAACCTAACCTAACCTAACCTAACCTAACCTAACCTAACCTAACCTAACCTAACCTAACCTAACCTAACCTAACCTAACCTAACCTAACCTAACCTAACCTAACCTAACCTAACCTAACCTAACCTAACCTAACCTAACCTAACCTAACCTAACCTAACCTAACCTAACCTAACCTAACCTAACCTAACCTAACCTAACCTAACCTAACCTAACCTAACCTAACCTAACCTAACCTAACCTAACCTAACCTAACCTAACCTAACCTAACCTAACCTAACCTAACCTAACCTAACCTAACCTAACCTAACCTAACCTAACCTAACCTAACCTAACCTAACCTAACCTAACCTAACCTAACCTAACCTAACCTAACCTAACCTAACCTAACCTAACCTAACCTAACCTAACCTAACCTAACCTAACCTAACCTAACCTAACCTAACCTAACCTAACCTAACCTAACCTAACCTAACCTAACCTAACCTAACCTAACCTAACCTAACCTAACCTAACCTAACCTAACCTAACCTAACCTAACCTAACCTAACCTAACCTAACCTAACCTAACCTAACCTAACCTAACCTAACCTAACCTAACCTAACCTAACCTAACCTAACCTAACCTAACCTAACCTAACCTAACCTAACCTAACCTAACCTAACCTAACCTAACCTAACCTAACCTAACCTAACCTAACCTAACCTAACCTAACCTAACCTAACCTAACCTAACCTAACCTAACCTAACCTAACCTAACCTAACCTAACCTAACCTAACCTAACCTAACCTAACCTAACCTAACCTAACCTAACCTAACCTAACCTAACCTAACCTAACCTAACCTAACCTAACCTAACCTAACCTAACCTAACCTAACCTAACCTAACCTAACCTAACCTAACCTAACCTAACCTAACCTAACCTAACCTAACCTAACCTAACCTAACCTAACCTAACCTAACCTAACCTAACCTAACCTAACCTAACCTAACCTAACCTAACCTAACCTAACCTAACCTAACCTAACCTAACCTAACCTAACCTAACCTAACCTAACCTAACCTAACCTAACCTAACCTAACCTAACCTAACCTAACCTAACCTAACCTAACCTAACCTAACCTAACCTAACCTAACCTAACCTAACCTAACCTA